>OZ023319.1:50416634-50451349 GCA_964007375.1 Ophion obscuratus
CGGAAATTCAAGTGATCGAACAGCTCTGGGTATCTGGCACAGGCGACTGGGACACCTCAACGTCAGGGACATTCTCTTTGCGAAACAGAACGAGGCCGTCCTGGGATTGGACCTTGGAAACATCAAAAATCGAAACGAATTCAAATGCGAAGTGTGCTTGCGAGGAAAAATGTCGAGAACGCCATTTCCCAAGCGTTCGGATCGCAAAACCGAGACACTGGAGCTGATACATTCCGATCTGTGCGGACCGATGCGAACAGAATCGAATGGAAAATCCAGGTACTACATTACGTTTATCGATGATCACTCGAAATGGTGCGTAACGAAATTTCTGAAATCGAAAAACGAAGCTTTGGCGGCCTTCAAAGAATACAAAGCGTACGGGGAAACCTTCACAGGCAAGAAAATAAAACACCTTCAGTCAGATAATGGAACTGAGTATATCAACGCGGAATTTAACGATTTCTTAAAGGCAAACGGAATTCAACGTAGGCTCACGGTGCCAAATAACCCGGAACAAAATGGAATCGCCGAAAGGAAAAATCGAACTCTCGTCGAGATGGCCAGATGTCTCATGATCCAATCGGACTTGCCTGCATCATTTTGGGCGGAGGCAATTCTAAGCGCGAATTATATTCGAAATCGCTGCCCCACTCGTAGTCTCGGAGGAAAGACTCCCTACGAATCATGGACGGGAAGGAAACCGAACGTCGTACACTTCCGAGAATTCGGAGCGAAAGTGTATTGTTTGAACAGGAAACCCAACATTGGAAAGTTCGATCCCCGATCACGCTCCGGCATATTTATCGGATATTCGGAACACTCAAAAGCCTACCGCGTGTGGCTAACCGAGGAACAAAAGGTCATAGTAACAAGGGATGTGACATTTACTGATATCGTTCCGCAGCCTCGAAAAGAAACGGAGGTAGCTGCAAACCCCCTGACGGAAGACAACACGGACGGTGCGACTGATTCAGAAAGGCACGAAGTAATCATCGAGTTGACGCCAATACGAAACGAGGAGAACCCAACCCCGGAAGCTGAAATTGACGACGACGCTGATGATCACAACGAAATCGTGCCAGGAGAAACGCCGAAAAGATGTCCTGGCCGACCCCGGTTGGAAAAGACGGGCCGAAGAGGAAGACCTCGGAAAATCTTTCAAACAGTCACAGCGACATACGCTCAAGAAGAGTTTGCCTTCAATGCGGAAATACCGGCTAAAGTAGCCCTGGAGGGCGACGATGCCGCGGAATGGCACCACGCGATTGCTTCGGAACTACAGTCGATTATCAAGAATGACACGTGGAAGATTGTCGATCGCCCGGAAAATCACGAAGTGATCGGAAGTCGCGTGGTACTTCGTAATAAGTATCGAGCAGATGGAACACTTGAACGGAGGAAGGCCCGAATCGTCGCACGCGGATTTAGCCAACGTCCTGGGATACATTTTCATGAAAGCTTCGCTCCCGTTGCCCGTCTGAGTTCCATCAGACTAATCGCAAGCCTTGCAGCTCGCTGGAAAATGACGATGAGGCAACTGGACGTAACCACGGCATACCTCAACGGATCCATTGAAGAGGAAATTTACATGGAAGTTCCGGACGCTATCGACGAAGCACTGAAAATTATAATCAGGCAAGGTAGAGCGGGCACGCACGTTATCAACGAAGCCAAAAGTATGATCCGGAAACTAAACACAGGCGACAAGGTGTGCCGGTTGAAGAAAGCACTGTACGGACTCAAACAAGCTGGCCGGAATTGGCACAAACGTATCGACACGGAACTAAAACGATTCGGCCTAACTCAATCAAAAAGGGATCCATGCGTATACCTCGTGCACGAAGGAGAGGATTTGATGCTCGTATCCGTCTACGTAGACGACATTCTAATCGCCTCACGGAACGTCGGCGAGATATCCCGTCTGATCGCATACTTGTCTAACCTATTTGATATCAGGGACATTGGAGATGTCAAACATTGTCTCGGAATCGAATTTTCAAGGAAAAACGGGGATGTTCGGATGAACCAAAGAGGATACATTCGGGACATATTAAAGCGATTCGGAATGAGCGACTGTAAGCCTGCTGCCACTCCCATAGACGCCGGATCGAAACTGATGAGGGAGGAACAACCACCGGACGACGAGGAGAAGACACTTCCATACCGGGAGTTGATAGGAAGCCTCATGTATCTCTCGGTGGCCACGAGGCCAGACATCTCGCACGCAGTCAGCTCACTAAGTCAGTACAACACGTGCTTCAAAAGATCACACTGGGCGGCGGCTAAACGTGTACTCCGGTACCTAAAAGGGACAATCGATCACGGATTGATCTTCAGACGCACTGACGCTGCTCTAACAGGATATGTGGACGCGGACTGGGCAAACTGCATCATAGATCGCAGATCGTATACCGGATATATCTTTCTACTGAGCGGAAGCGCAATATCCTGGGACTCGAAAAAACAACGCACGGTCGCGCTATCCTCGACCGAGGCCGAATATATGGGACTGGCCGAAGCGACTAAAGAATCCATCCACCTGCGTGGCTTTCTAGAGGAATTCGGACTCAAAGACCTAGCCAAAGTAACGGTCTTCAATGATAACATTGGAGCGCAACGATTGGTAGACAACCCGATCTTTCATTCACGGACTAAACATGTGGACGTCCGACACCACTTCATTCGTGAAGTTGTGCAGAACGGTCAACTGGCAATTAAGTATATGCCCACGGAGGACCTTATGGCAGACGTCTTGACAAAAGGGTTACCGGGACCAAAACATCGAAAGTGCATCGACGCTATGGGTGTAGCGCATGTACATCCCCAGTCATGAGGAAGCGGCTCATCGAGGGGGACTGTTGAACCTTGCGGTTTCCAGGAGCGACTCGCGCTTCACTATGACGCTACTCACACGCGTGTAACGCCCTAGCGATAAAACAGATGAAAGTCTGTTTACCCCGTTATTATTATTCTCCTACGCACAACGATATCATCACGACGCGCTGTATCAAATAGCATTATCTTGAATTACAATATATCTCATTTATTTATCGTGTGAAGCCTTTCTTTTACGGGTCTACGTAAACCTCGCCCCAATAAAAAACCTAAGAAGTTTAACTTTGGAGGTTATTCATAATAGGATTGCTACAAGACACGATATTCTCGCTCAGAATGTGACGGGCAACACGCTTTTGTTTCTCGGCTAATGAGTGTTTATTTTTATCTAAAAATGCGATCAGTATATACGATTCCTTTTTTATTGAGTTAAATTTTAATGAAATACTTATCTGATTTGACGAGTATGCTTCAAAGATAAACATTTCTTTGGGTCTAATAAGTACATTGATTAAAGTGCGCCATAGGAAAGGACAAACGCTCTCCAAAGATTTCCGAGTTGAGCTTGAGGGGTATATTTTCAACCATTTCCAAGTCAGCGGCGTAGCGCAGTGGTCAAGCGCATTGCTTGTCACCCCGATGGCTTGGGTTCGATTCTCGCTGCTACCGTTTGTTTATTTTCTTTTTTTTCTAAATTTCCCGCAATGTTCAAATATTTATTGTATAATTCAAATATATTCAAGCAGTTAATTTATATAATTAGGTGAAGTTTTTAGTGAAAATAAAAATTCCGAAAATTCTTGCACTAATTATGTACGCTGCTTTTTATTCATTATCAAAAATCATTTTACCATGTTTAAGGTGACATTCATCGTAGAAACATTTGAAACATACATATTTTTCACACCAGGCACATTTTATAAATGTATTGTTTGAGCAGTTACATTATTCCGAAACATGCTTCATTGAAAAGCATAATTCGTACAAGTTTTGAAACGAAGGTATTCCCTCTGTCAATTTGGATGCAAACCAAGCGTACTGGATCAAAGGAGCGAAAACAGGAGCATTGAATTAATGCTGTACGACGATATGTGTTTTAGTTGCATCGCCTCTTGACGATAATTCTCGCTGTTGCTGGAGAAATTCAGGGGCAATTTGTAGTCTTTTAATTAAATGTTTGACTTGGCGATAGAAATATACATCACACGGTTGAACCCGCTGAGTACATTTGGCTGGAATGACCTTCATAGTGCACGTTGCTTTGCTTTGCTTATTGGTGAATGTCTCATCATACAATGTTAAATCTGCTTGGCATCTCCACGAATCCACCAATAGAAGCACATTATTGTTCGCGCCGTATGGCTTCAACGTTGTTTCCAAGAATTTCGCATGAAGCTCTATCATTAGTTGTGAGAAATTAAAAAAAAATGTTAACGGTAGCAGCGAGAATCGAACGCAAGCCATCGGGGTGACAGGCAATGCGCTTGACTACTGCGCTATGCCGCTAATTTGGAAATGATTGAAAAAATATCCCTCAAGCTCTACTCGGAAATCTTTGCAGAGCGTTTTACCCGTTTTCATTTAAATTCATAAATACCCGTGGTTCAGAATCGTTACATCATCGCAATCGTGCCTTTGCCCTCGTGTAGCCACCGATTCCAAAAAGCGGCATTCATCGTCTTTCCTTCGCATTTGGGTTCTCCATTGAATAAAGTGACAATTTCCGGTACACGCGGGCGAAGGGTTGGAATCTCTCTTGTCATCCATGGCTGCAGCCTCGAGGACAGCATGCGAATATAATCCCGATATCGCCGTGGATTAATTTTACCGTGGGCGTTTTACCATCCTCTCGTTCATATACCCGGCGAAATCGTAGACAGCCCCCCCCCCCTCCCCCCGGCCTCCAGTGGGAGGGGATAAGCCCATGAGAGCGAGAAGGCGGAAGGAAACTCTTCGGCTTGGTAAAATTCCTCAGGCTGTATATAGTGAGGAGAGAAACGTGCGAGGGAAGAGTGAGATTGAAGATAGGGAACTTGACGGGTGAGCACCCCCTTTCAATCCGTTGTATCTTATCCAACATGAAAATTGTTTTCCATATCCGTCGTTTCTTATTACGAATATATTACACGAGCCTTGGAGCAACACGATCTTATGAAATTTATTCGGCACTCACATCGATGATATACGATTTCACCTAATATAAGATTGTACGCCGTTTGGGGTAAAAATGTAGCTTCGTTTTGAAAAATGCATACATCGCTCTTTCTCCACCTCTACCTCTGTTCGTAGTTTTCTTAACGGGCTACAACTACTTCGGTGGGTCAAAAAGTAACAATTTTCAAACAAAAAATTTGTTTAGCATCATCTTTCAAGGGGTTAAGCTACTCTAGAGGTCGGGAAAATAGGCTTTTTGCGCACTTTTTTCAGAAAAACTACAAAATAAATCGAGATTACAAAAAGGGTGTTTATCATACATTTCAGTGACTGTATACAATAATGTTTTTTAAGCGATTAGTTTCAAAATGGCGGCTGTGCAGCGTTTATCAGAAAAATGCATTTTTTAAGTTGGCAGAAAACATAACTCAGACAATTTTCAACCGATCCACTTGAAATGTTGAATATATCTTGAAAGATACATCGTCTATGGAAATACGTAGGATTTTCTTTTATATTTCATAGTTTATTCGTTATTAAGAATTATCGGACGATTTTTTAGGCAAATTTTTCACTTTCCAAAAATTTGCCTAAAAAATCGTCAGATGATTGTTAATAACAAATGAACTATGAAATATTTGAAAAAATCCTACGTACTTCCATAGACGTTGTATTTTTCATGATATATTCAACATTTCAAGTGAATCGGTTGAAAATTGTCTGAGTTATGTTTCCGGCCAACTTAAAAAACGCAGTTTTGAGATGAACGATGCACAGCCGGCGTCTGAAATGAATCGCTTCAAAAAGATTATAGTATACAGTCACTGATATGCATGAGAAACACCCTTTTTGTAATCTCGATTTATTTTGTAGTTTTTCTGAAAAGATATCCTGAAAAAGCCTATTTTTTCGGCTTCTCGAGTGGCCTAAGGCCTCAATTATATTTCCTGAAAATTTCATTGAAATATTCCTAAAATTGGATGAGCCACAGCTTCTTTAAGGGGTTACATACAGTAAGGAGGCACAAAAAGATCGACTTTTCAAGAATTTTACTTGAGAACACTTTTAAATATATTAACGTAAAAATTTGTACACATATTATGGTAACTTTTAACTGTATTTTAACATATTTTATTTGTAAAAATAATTTATTTGAAAACTGCTATAGCTGATCTCCGGGAGTACCTCTCAAAAAAGGCGTCTTGCGGTGAGAACGATATCTCTGGACTGGATAATCTAAAATGAACCAAAAATATTTCGTTAATATAATGGATTATCTTGTAACTGATTGAAGGAATAAGTAAAAGAATATTTTTTTACAAAATGGTGGCTTCTCCAAAAAAAAAATCGATTATTGACAAAATGTAGGACTTAAATTGTTTATAAAATTGAAAATATTTATCGGTGAGAAAAAAACTTCGATTAATTACTAAAAAATTTACTTGAAAGAACTGTGTTAAAAATTGAGACTGATCGGTTCAGCCGTTCCCGAGAAATCTTGCTCACAGACTTTAAAAACAGTTTTGAGAAAAACGCGTTTAAAGTTTCAAAAGCACTTTCAAACGCTCTGACACGCTCTGACACGTCCCGAAGTTACACGTACGTGTAACTTCGGGAATATTCGCCGGATTGACAAGAAATTTTCTGTGTGAAGTTAAATATATGAAAAAAATCAATTTTTCGAAAATTTCAATAGTATATAACCCCTTAAGTCGGCCGGGCGAACGGTAGCAGCACCATACTTCAAACTTTGAACGCGTTTTTCTCGAAACACTGTTTTCAATGTCGGTGGACATGATATCTCGAGACCCACTCGATGGATTATTTCCAAATTTACAGGAGGTACGATGATAACCATTTCGAGGTCGTTGACGATCTGACTTTTTCCAAAATCGACCTTCATCTTTTAATGGTTACGTAAAAATGACGATTTCTTCCATAGATTTTGTTCGTGCGACTCCGAACTCATCGCCACGTTGTTAAAAAAATGATTAAAAAAATCAACGATCGTCAATGACTCCTATTTATTATTAACTTGAATAACCTGTTTGGTTTTTAGATTTTGGATGGACCGTTTAAGCCTGAGAGTGTCCACCGCCGAACGTCGTGAAAAAAATGTCATTATCTGCCGGCGGCCATGTTTTTGTTGTCTTTCAGTGATTTTTTTAAAAAGCTCTCAATATATATGTACCTTTGGGTTAAAAAAACAAGTTACTCTCTCACCAATCGTTTTAAAAAAAAATCGAAATTTGGCAATTTCTTCGGGCCTCTAGGTAGATGTAGCCCCTTACAAAATGTTTTGTTCAATGTCCCAGGTCTGTAAAATAAAAAGAAATAACACATAAACACAATTCTAAAGAACGTATATAACTGATATCGATTCGTCCAAAAGGTCTTCATCATTGACCCGATGAGTCCAACGGAGAAACCATAAACAAATCACAATTTAGAGCAATCTCTCAATCGCGTTTTTGTTTATTTCTGGGTCTCCATTATTGGGCGGAGCCTCCATATACGAGTATATTCGGGGAACGGAACCAATGTGCGTCAGAGCGATTATTGCGGCAACGTGATTACGAAACGAAGCGAAGCGGATTATAATTTGATGGGGATAGAGGGCTGAATGAGGTCATCCACCTGAGGGACTTCCATTCCCCCCCCCCCCCCCCCTCCACGTGTTCAAATACATCCGAACTGTACATTTTGCCGTGTGTGCCTATGTATCCTCGTACTGTTCGGAAATAGGAATAAAAATGGCCTCCGATGTAATTCTTGCGCACAGCGATTTTCCGCTCTCCATAGTGCACGTGCATTTCCACATGCTGTTTCTCGACAGTTCGAGGGAGAGAGCCTGAATATCCCATTCAGAAGTTCTTGTCTCTAATTGCGCATTCAGAATTGACTTTTATATGCTCCGCAGCGTTCTCTGCTGGGTAATGACGTTTTTATCACCGCATTTACGTACTTACGTCATCTTTACATGCAAACACATACTACATACACTGCAGCTCAAAAGTTTGGATGCACCAGTCGATATTTCTTTCCGCACTAAAAGTTACATAGCTTCAAAAAAAAAAAAATGATAACAAAATTTAGCGAACGGCGTTTTCAAGGAAACAAATTCAGCTTTGTTTTTCTTTTTTTAAATATTTTTTATGATTTTTTTTCGGCCCGGCACACACTTTTGTACCTGACTGTTTTTCGGCCTTTTTCGACTATCGAGGGTGGAAGCAAAATTGTCATGTTTGTCCATGATGAACTTGAACAGGGTAGCAAGAACTCCATTTTTTTTTTTTTTTACGTTTCGGACGATTTTTTTCGCAAAGTTATTTCATTGTTTGCTAAAAAAAAAACAAATTTTCGAAAATGCAACGTAGCTCAAGAACTATAGGGTTTAAGAAGAAAATTCAAAGATGTAAAAAGTTGCGTAAGTTTATACTGGAGAGCCTGGATTTTTTTCAAAATTTTCCTCTGCGATTTTTTTTTACTATTTTCGCTCGAAACTCTGATGAGTAGGATGGCTTGACTCGAAAACTATGGCATTTATAACAAAGTATCAGAATGAGAAACTTTTTTAATTTTTAATTTTAAATTCGGTTACGTTCTTTCAGAATTTTTTTCTGTAATTTGTTTGGCTGCACTCTCGGAGAATCTCTCGAACAATTGATTGCAGTATCTCTAAAACTATTGAGTTGGAGACAAAATATCAAGAGGAGAAAATGTTGCAGTTTTGTTTTGAATACGTTGACATTTTTAAAGATTTTTTTCAACATTATTTTACATTGTTTTTTTCAGGTCGTTTAGGTTCTTTTGAAAAATTGAAAAAATCTAAGAAAATGTCAACGTATTCAAAACGAAACACTGCAATATTTTCCCCTCTTGATATTTTTTCTCTAACTCAATAGTTTTCGAGATACGCCAATCAATTTTTCGGACGATTCTCCGAGGTTGGGCCAAAAAAAAATCAGAAAAATGTTCTGAAAAAATTTAAGAGAATTTAAATACGAAAATTGAATTTTTTTTTCATCTTCATATTTTGTTATAAACGCCATACTTTTCTAGTTAAGCCATCCTACTCATGAGGGTTTCGGGTGAAAATAGTAAAAAAAAAAGTATGAACCAGTATGAACTTACGCAACTTTCTACATCTTTGATATTTCCTCTTAAGTTCTTGAGCTACGTTGCATTTTCCGAAATTTATCTTTTTTAGCCTAAAATGAAATAACTTTGCGAAAAGAAATCGTATGAAATTTAAAAAAATATGGAGCCCCTGCTGCCCCGTTCAATCATGGTTAGACACGACAAAAAATTCTCCATAAGTCATGCGCCTAATTCTCGATGGTCTCAAAAAAGCCGAAAAACAGTGACGTACAAAAGTGCGTACCGGGTAAAAAAAAATCACAAAAAATATTTCAAAAAAGCAAATCAAAGCTGAATTCATTCCCTTCAAAACGCCGTGCGGTAAATTGGATCATCTTCTTTTGACGAATCTATTTGACGAATCTAACTTTTAGTGCATCAAGAAGTATTGACTGGTGTATCCAAATTTGGCGCGGCAATGTATATGTGTGAATAGAATTAGCAAATTAATCATTTCATGCATTCATATCCCGATTTCGCGGTTATCCCTCAATTGCGTTTTGGATAATTCCTTTTGAACGAAGTGGGCCATGAGGTTCCTGAGATTGTCCTCAACGAATCGTACATGGCATCTGATTTATACCGCTATTACCGCAACCGCTACGTCTGACGAGCTTGTCCTCCTGGACGCTCGTATAATTCGTTCGGTGCTAGGATTAAGGGCAGTGGACAGCGGCCATTTATATATACGAGAGACGTACATACATACACTCACGAGATGCCGTAGGCCCTTGGGGCAAATCCGAAGATTCATTTTCGGTCGTTTCTCTCTGGACGTTGGACGTATGTCTCCTTCTTCCGCAATCCCCTCGCCCCTTTGCCGTATCGCAACGTTGAGTGGACGCGGACTGGGGCCTAAACAACCCGGGCGACTGTCTTGAAGTATCACCGGTGCATCGACCAAAGCTTCGCTCATCCTTGAACCCTCGAATTCTTAAATGATATGCAAAGAAGCCTGACATGGCTGATGCGGAGCGAGATGACGATCCGTTGAGGGATCTAAGCTTCGTATTTGTTTCCAGAAAAAAATTGTGTTCGTAAAATCGTAGACAGGTTAGTCCTCGAAATTGCCTTTGTATGAATATGCTCACATTTATCCAAATATGATTCTGCAGGCACTGGGATTTGCGTGACGTTGGATGTGGCCAGGTTCTTTTTTCTGTAATTTTCTACATATCCGATTTTTTTGTTGGAATACTTTCGGAGGTGTCTCCTGAGTGTAAACGTAAGTTCGCGAGACTGGAGTGGGGGTTGAGCTTCAGCCGCCATCTTGGAAAACACCTTTTATAAAATATCTCGAGCATCGTGCATTGTACGATAAAAACAGTGGAAATCATTTTTGTAGATAATAAAATTGAACGATTAAACGAACTTACCTGTAAGTGAAGTTCTATCGTAATTGTATGCAGCGCCTCTTCCGAAGAAATCACATGGTAGTATCCCCTCCCCATGCCGATGTCGTCACAGGTTTATAGTTAAACAAAACCTTTTCCCCACCCCCCGAGGCCCTCATGGTCCGATGTTCACTTCATTCCTTTAAAGCACTGCTGTAGTTCTTAGGGCTAAGATTTCTTCGTTTTGGCTATTAGGGTGGGAAGTGATCTCTTCGGAAGAGGCGCTGCATACAATTACGATAGAACTTCACTTACAGGTAAGTTCGTTTAATCGTTCAATTGTATTTCGTGCCTCTTCCTCGAGATCACATGGTAGATGTTTATAGCATAATACGGCAGATGATGTTTTTTTTAATACCATTTCATTCACCTTGTAGTTCTAGAATAGACCATGCGAAAACATATTTTTCTTTCGCTATTTTCAGATTATAATATTTGGCAAACATTTGTGAAGATTCGGTCCATCCTGCAGTCCGTTGAATAGTCTCGATTTTGACTCCGTTTCTCTTCGTTGGCTGCAGATGTCAAAGCGTGTCGCGTACTGTACGCCGAAAAACATCTTGTATCCACGCCCGCATGGGTTAGTGTTGATTTTATCCAACGGCTTAAGGTCTGCGTTGAAGCAGTCTTGTGTGGTTTTTTAAACGAGATGAACAGTGTTGACCCGTTTTTTCGTAGCTCTCGTGTGCGTTTGACGTATATAACAAGTATGGACGCCACGCACAATTTATTGTTTTCCGGATAGAACGGAATTATTAACGTAGGTTGTTTTCTTTTTGGTCCTGACGTTTTGATTCTCGCTGGAATCTTTATGTCGATCCACTTCTTTGTTTTCTCCACATTACGTATATCTATAAGCGCTAGAGTATGTGGTCTATGACCGGTTATTAGCGCAAGAAAAGTGACAAGTTTGAGAGTAAGTTTTTCCAGGCACAAATCTTCGTTTGGTGGTCCTTGTGCAAAAAAGTCGAGAACAACCTTCGGGTCCCAAGTTGAGTTGTATTTGGGTAGAAGAGGTCGACATTCTGCGATGC
This sequence comes from Ophion obscuratus, assembly GCA_964007375.1. Taxonomy (NCBI): domain Eukaryota; kingdom Metazoa; phylum Arthropoda; class Insecta; order Hymenoptera; family Ichneumonidae; genus Ophion; species Ophion obscuratus. The sequence continues at coordinate 50,428,195 of OZ023319.1, forward strand.
CTCTAACATATTTTTTTTTTCTGTCATCTTGACCGATCTCTGGGCCTAGTATAAAGGCTATAGCCGATCGGTAACTGTTTATTGTTCTATATGATGCACCATTTTGGAATTCTCTTGCCAGAAACTTTAAGATTTCGGTTATTGAAAATTGAAGAATTTCGATTTTTCCCTCTTTACAATTTGACCACCATTTTTTGTAAGCCGTTGTATATTGACGTAAAGAGGATTCGCTCAAGGATGAAATTGCAACATCTATTGTTTCTTCTGGCATACCCTTTTTTGCGAAAGCTTGCCTGATAAGACTGCGGCTACCAGGGTAAAACGTCTCCATAAGAGATGTGGTTCCCTGTTTGAAGAGCAAGTAAGAGTAATGTCCGGCTTGAAATAGATAGGTTTTGAATCAAGCAAGGCCATAAAAAGTGGGAACCAGGCTTGGCTTGTCCAATGAGGTACGACCACCACGCCTCGAGCTCTTTCGGATTGTATCTTTTTCAACATGTTGAGAATTAGTGAAAATGGAGGAAATGCATAAAAGTGATACCCACTCCAGTCTATTGTAAAAGCATCGATAGCCATCGAATGAGGATCTTTTTGCCAGGATACATAACGTTCGCATTTGGTATTTCATCTACTAGCAAACAGGTCAATTTGCGGGGTATTAAAAGATTGGCATATTTTTTTAAATGCGTAACTTGATAGTCCAAATTCTGTTTCTACCTCCAGTTTTCTAGACTCTGCGTCAACTATCCTGTTTTCCGTTGATGGGATATATGGTGCAAAGATCCAGAGGTTTCTTTTTTCGCACCAGATCCAAATATCTTTCGCGAGTTTTTTAAAGTTTTTTGTACCGCGTTCCACCCATACGATTTATATATGCAATTCCTGTTGTGTTATCAATCCTCATTAAGACACTACAATCCCTGAGGTCTCTTGCAAAACATTTAAGAGCAAAGAATGCAGCTAGAAGTTCTAGATAGTTGATGTGGTGTTCTCGCTCTGTTGTATCCCAATGACCGTGTGATTTTTGTCCTTTACAGGAGGCTCCCCAGCCTGATTGAGACGCGTCTGAAAATATTTCGATCTCATAATTGTCTGTCACTATCGGGTTGTTTGCAGACATGATATTGGATTTCCACCAAGACAGATCTTTTCGAATATCTCTTGACAAAATCATCGTATTTTCAAAATTTCCGTTTTCCGCTATTAGTGCTAATGTCTTTTCTCTTTCAAGATCCTTCATATATACCCAACCATAACGTCCCGTGTAGAAATTTTGGCAGGGATACAGCTGGATTCTGACTTGTATCCCGGGCTCCCAGTCGGGATCTAGTCCGATATCGGATCAGATTCGAAGACTAAATGTAAGATCCGTAAACTGGATTCCATTAGGGATCCAGAACCGGATCCTTTAATGACTCTAAATAGATTCCCCATGGAATCATTGAGGAATCTGGGAAGGATCACGGGTGAATACAGGCTGAAATACAATGTCAAAAATGGAATTATGACATGTTAAATTTATTATAAAAATAAATAACATTTATAAAGTTTTGGTGCATTAAACTATCAGTAAAAAAAGATTTGTCCAAAGATTCAAATGGCAGATCGCGCTCATCGCGAGATTTTGATGTGAATTAAAAAAAATTCACATCAAAATCTGTGAATGCAAATGTATTGACAAGAAATTATAAATACAAAAAAATTCACAAAATCAGTTGTGAATTTTTTCGTATTTAAGACAAATTAAAATCAAATTCAAAATGATTAGATTAAAATTTGCGCCAAAAGTGAGTTCGTACGTATTTTGAGAGAAAACATTGCCTCGAGGCAAAGAAATTTTTGCACATAACTTTTTGTGCGAACATTTCTTTGCCTCAACACAATGTTTTCTCTCAAAATACGTTTACACTTGTGGTGTAAATTTTAATATATCTGTCGTGAATTCGATTTTTATTTTCTTCAACTTGAGGAAATTCACAACTCATTTTGTGATTTTTTTCATATTTATAATGTAATATTTGAAATGCACAACTTTTTTTGCAAAAATTTCGTTGCGTCGACGAAATGTTTTCTCTCGAAACACGTAAGAACTCACGGTTGGTGTAAATTTTAATCTAATCATTGTGAATTTGATTTTAATTTGTCTCAAGTACAGGTTTATATCCACCGACATGTCGGTGGGTATAAACAGAGACTTATTCCCCAAAACCGGTATCCCGGTTAGAATCCAACTTGCATCAGTATCGGAATATGTACGACGACGATGGCATAATTTTGAAAATTTTGGCATCACGTGTATTTTCGGTATTACTATGTAATTCCTCTCTATAGATAGGAATTTTATAGATAGGAATCTATAGACAGAAATTTCTATCTATAGATAGGAATTCCATAGTAATACAGAAAATACACCTGACGCCAACATTTTCAAAATGATGCCATCGTCGTCGTACATATGCCGATACTGATGCAAGTTGGATTCTAACCGGGATACCGGTTTTGGGGAATCCATGACAAGTCCTGATCGGGATTTGATCGGACATAGGGTATCCCGGTCAAAATTTCTGCATGGGGTACTGTTCGACAGCACGCACCTAACGTTCCAACGAATGACGCGAACTTTCGTATTGTACACGAATGAAGTTCTCGCATTTTTTAAATTTTGTCAAATATTTCGCGTTTCTTTGTGATGGGAAGCTCAATAATCATCTTTCCTGAATATCATTAAAATCCGAGAAATCGTTGAGTTCTTGCCGGTTGCCATTGGCTTTTTTCTTTGTTGATAATAAATCCCAACTCTCCTAAACGAGAACAGGTCTTGTCTCGATTCTCTATACATTCTTGGTAAGAGTTGCCGATCAAAAGAAGATCATCTAGGTATATTACTGAGATATATCCTAACTCTCTCAAGCGGCTTACTACGGTCCGCATAATTTTTGTAAAAATGTAAGGAGCTATATTTAGTCCAAATGGTAAGCAGGAAAATTGAAAAAGTTTGTTTTTATATAAGAACCGTAAATATTTTCGGTCTGCTTCTTTAACCAGGACTACGTAGTATGCGTCTTTTAAATCGAGAGTGACCATAAACGAATCTTGTCGTAATAAATCTCTGGCTGTTCGAATATCCTCTAATTTAAAATGTTGCGTCTCGATTGATTCATTTAAATCTTTTAAGTTTAAAATGAGGCGATGGCGTCCATTTGATTTGGAGTAAGAAAAATGCGGGATATGAATTCTCTGGGAGAAGTCTCACATTGTTCGATTACTCCCTTTTTTAGTAACTCACCAATTAGTTGGGAAATTTGTAATATTTCTACCGCCGACCAAACCGGTTCTCTTGGAGGTGTTTTTTGTAGGATTTTTCTTGTTTGGCATATAAACGAGCATCCCTGTTCGTGATCGGCTCTTGGAGAGATGCTTTGACTTCGGGGTTTATTTTTGGCGGTTTAATCATTAGGCAGTTTTCCGGTATTTCGTATTTTTTCAGAAGCGTGGATCTTTCCTCTTTGGGCAGTCCAGCTTTGAATAAATCCGTCCATCTCAGAACGATTTCTTCAAGAATCGGCGTTCCGAGAGGTTTGTCTATCGCTACGCGCTGCCCGAGAGGGTCGAGAGTTTTTTCGTCGAAATGTGTCTTCGGCTGCGATTTGTTTGCTTCAGGAGTCTGATCTGAAATTTCTTCAGCATTTGTCTCTTGATCAATTTGAGTTGTCACGGCTGGAGTCGTGGGTTCGCTTGATTCTGTTCTCGGTGATTCGGGCCTAACCCCGGACGTTATATCGTCTTCTGGAAGGAGTGTTAAAAGGCTTCATACGTACTTTTTTTTTGAAAATCAATCGAAAGCATCTTTGTATTCGGTCCAACTCTTGGTGGCCGAGTTGCCCGTTAACAGTTCCCTCGGACCTTGTCTGAAACCATACAGCCCTAACCTGTATGGTTGGCATTATTTATAATTTTTCGATACGCGTGTCGGCCTATTCAACACGCGTTTGTCACTTTGTGAATATATGTGTGTGTATATATATAATAATAATAAGACTCTTGTCCTCTTGTTACGGCCTAGCCGTTTCCAAGGATATGGGTAAAAAATTCCGCCGTCTTGTCGATCTGAAACATATCGTACTTACCGTAATTTATGTTTTGTAATATAAGTCGGTTCTGCTCTTCTATCCGTTCCTCCAATCGCTTGAACCGCTTCTCCCAGCGGTTTTCTTTTTCTTTTGTCGGAATATGCGTGACGTTTGTGTTTCTTTCCCATTTCTCCGCAATATAGGATCGGGAAAAAAACACGTGTGGCTTCTTCGGCACAAAGATTAAGAATGAAGTGAACATCGGACCATGAGGGCCTCGCGGGGTGGGGAAAAGGTTTTGTTTTACTATAAACCTGTGGCGACATCGGCAAGGGGAGGGGATACTACCATGTGATCTCGAGGAAGAGGCGCGAAATACAATTCTCTACAACTTTTATTACAAATTTTTTTTTGTATGGTGCATAGGTTTTTATTTATAGTGCGTCAAACTTCTTGCAACATGATTATTGCTACAGTTAACGGTGGATGAAATATTAACAATTGTGATAACGAAATTTGTAGAATACAAAATTTCCAATAAACTTTATTCCTCACTTATTGCCGTAAAATTAATAGTTCACGAGATATATCCTCCCGTCACGCCAACTTACATTTACACTCAGGGACCACCCCCGAACATATTCTAACAAGAAAACCGGATATGTAGAAAATTGCATTATGAACTTACTTTTTTAGCTCTGGCTCTTGGACTAATATGAGGTCCATGAGGATCGTTCTCCAAGTCGTGTTTAACGTCCGTTTATTTACACGTTAAAAGTTGGAGTTTTCTTTACTTGACAATACCCCCGTGACCCCTCTCTGGAAAAGGCGATCGACGGAAATGAGAATTTTTCCAGGAATAAATTGATCAGTTCAGAACGTAGGACGGATTTAAGCGCCTTGGTCCGACGCTGCTGAAGTGGGATGAAACGATGGGGGGGGGGGGGGGTAAAAGGCGAGGGGATAAGGTTAATGCTGATCGCTATCGACCTTGTCGAGAGTCTAATCGGAATCAAGGAGCCACCAGAGAGATGAAGATATCAAGAATATATCTCTGGATATAATGGTAGGAGGAAGAGACGCAAAGAGTATGGAGAGCGAGGAAAAGATAGAGTGAGGGAGAGGGAGAGAGAGTAGGACGAGGAGGAGAAGCGCATTAGATCAAGAGGAAGATCCTCGACCCAGCCACAAAGATTTTCCCTACTAGTAGTAACCATCCGGATATGGTCAGACCTAATCCCCGTGGAGTATCTTAGGATCGAGAGCCGCCGAGGTCATCGGCAAGATGAAGACCTTCGCGACCATGAACACGGCTACGACGGGCATGCCCTTCGTAGTAGTGCACTCGGCTGTTATCCCCACGAATGCAAATACCGTCCGCCGTCTCACCAGACATGCATGCATCGAACTCGCGCAGTAAATTTGATTCCCCTTTTAAAGGGGCTTCACCTACCTAGACACCCGAAAAAAAATTGCAAATTTTTGGGGAATCGATGGTGAAAAAGAAACGCATTTTTTTCAACACCAAGATATATGTTGGGAGTGTTGAAAAAAATTACCAAAAAATACAGACAAACAACAAAAACACGGCCGCCGGCAGATGATGACATTTTTTTCGTGACGTTTGGCGGTGGACACTCTCCAGCTTGAACGGTCTATCTGAAATTCAAAAACCAAACGGGTTATTCAAAGTAACCATAAATGCGAGTCGTTGACGATCGTCGGCTTTTCAAATATTTCTTTCTAACAACGTGGCGACGAATTAGATACGAGCATACAAAACCTGCGAAAAAAATTCGTCATTTTTACGTAACTGTTAAAAAATGAATGTCGATTTTAGGAACGTGAGATCGTCAACGATCTTGAAATATTTCTCATCTTATCTCCTGTGAATTTGAAAATAATCCATAAAGTGGTTCTCGAGATGCCATGCCGACTTTGAAAGCAGTGTTTCGAGAACAACCCGTTAAAAGTTTGAACTCATCAGGAAATATAGCTAAAAGGTAGTGCTATCGAATGAAAATATTTTCGGCAAATCCTTTTTTTGACCCTCCTAGGTAGATGCAGCCCGCTAAACATTTTTTTGTACAAACTTATTGGATGACATTGATCAAATTCCTTCCCCTCGGAGCAGGGTTGCAAATGATGCATTACTTTTTGTAATGCATTACCGTTTTCATTACCCATTATTTTACATTTTCTAATATAAAAAAATTCCATTACTCATTACATTATATTTTGTAATGTGAAACATTTTCATTCATGTAATATAAATAAATTCCATTACCCATTACATTGTAATGGGCAATGGAATTTATTTACATTACAAAATCCAATGTAATAAGTAATGGAAATTGTTTACATTACAAAATGTAATGTAATGAGTAATGGAATTTTTACATTACTTTTTCGCATTGCGAGAGAGGGGGGGGGGGTTGGACGGACGGATCGATGGATCGATGGATGGATGGATGGATGGATAGATGGATGGATGGATGGATGGATGGACGGACGGATGGATGGACGGATGGACGGACGGACGGACGGACGGACGGACGGATGGATGGATGGATGGATGGATGGATGGATGGATAGATGGATGCGGAATCATTTGTAAGTAACAAACACATTGATGAAAATGTTCATTGAATATAATCAAATATTGGTTTGGAAATAACCAAAAAGCAGATACACGTTTAACAGCATCCATCTATACAGTACATTCATCCATCCATCCGTCTATACTGAGACGGAGAGAACCGTGTCACGGGCGAGCCACACGTAGACGCGACAAGGCCAGATATGTTGACAAGCGCGGTCACTGCCTCCAGGTGGTATTCGGGAAAAGAACAGACCGAGAAAAGGGCCAAGTGGCGCCATCTCTCGGGACGCGGAAAAGATAGAGACGAAAAGAAAAGAAAAATTGAGTAAATATTAATGCAACATTTATTTAACAAAGGATGCTTGGAAGGGGAAGAAAAAAGTGGGAAATAAGGGGTATATAAGGGCCACCTCGAGAGAGGAAAGGCCTACTTGTTTCAATTCTGCTTCAGAACGAGTACCGAAACGATATACTAGTACAGGCTTTTTAAGAAGTAAGGCCACTGTAACGGCCCAAAAAAAAAAGTTTTTTCACTAATTTTTTGCTCCCGAAATTGAAGGTATTTGAAAAAAAACTTTTAATGGTGTTATCGGGCATACATTAAACTTTATTATAAAATTTTTTTACAGTAAAAAAAACAAAATGGCGGTTCCACAGCTATCTTCCGGGGACATGTTTTGCTTCCAGGGCTCCGCGGCACGCAGCACCACTGGTGCACTTTTGAATCTAGAACAAAAAAAAAAACCATTAATCTAGAGGGTTATAGCTAGAGAATGTCGATCGGATTTTAAAAAGTATCAATTTTTGTGGATTTGGCGTGCGTTTGAAAAAAAAAATTGATTTTTGACGAAAAAAACGGCAAGTTTTTTGTTAATAAAAAATCAATAAATAAAGTTCTTGAAAATTCCGATCGACATTCTCAAGATAATGTAAATGTTCACATCTGGTTAAAATTTCAAGTAAAAAAAATGAAAATTGTTCGAGTTATGCTGCGTGCCATTTTGAAAAACCATGTTTCGAGAAAAACGCGTTTAAAGTTTTGCGAATAGTTTTTTATTGGAAAAAAATTAAAAAAAGAAGTTTCGGAGAAACTTAAACTATTTTTTATTTTAAACTTAAACTATTTTTTAAGCCAATAAAAAAAAATCGATTTTTCAAAAAATTTACAGTGGCCTTACCCCTTAAGCGTGGAAAATATGGAACTAGGGAAAGCATTGGACAAAACGAAGCAAGTGAGCACAATAAAATTTAAGAATCTCTTTTATTGTGAAGGACTTAGTACCAGACGCAAGTACCCACTGATTGCAGCGGGGTACGTGACCGGTGAGGAAAGGAGCCGAAATAATAAAAGAGAAGATAGAAAGAGAATTTTTGGGAATCCTTCTTCAAACGATTTCGGACGAAAGCGGAGATCGGCATCTCCGCTCTTTCATGACTATGGAACGTGGACTTTGCCATAAGTAGTGAAATAAGCGCATGTCCAAGCTCGAAAAGTAAGGAAGGCGAATGAATAAGGAAAGTGGCAAAAAGCAGCAAGTACGGAAAGGAAAGAATTGGCACCATCCGATTAGAAAAAGTGCGACAATTAGAAAAAGAATGAAATCAATAATCTTGTAGATATTCGAAACAGAAAATTCGGCAATTTAAAGGAGAAAGCATAGACTCACGAAACTCGAAACAAATAAGCATCCCGCGTGAATAAACGTCAGAATATTAAAACTAACAGCCAGCTGGAAGCCTAGATGGAAACACGTAACGAGGGCGAGAGAGAAGGAACAACAACAAAGGGGACAGTGGCCGAGCAAGGCCGAACCGGCGAAATCGCGAAGACCGCGCGACATACATAATTTGTCTGTACCATGAGATAAAGCGAAATCTGAATAAATCTTCGTTTATTTGTTGAGACATAAGTCGGTACATGAGACGGAAATTGTTTACATCACAAAATATAATGTAATGAGTAATGGATTTTTTTTACATTACTAATGTAATGTAATGGGTAATGAAATATTTTTTCATTACCCATTAAAAAAGTAATGAATAATGGATTACATTTTCATTACAAATTTCGCAAGCCTGCCTCGGAGGTTAGTCTATTTCCCCTCCTGTGTTATGTCTTTTGATGATATCCATTCATCTACCCATTTTTAGACTTTCTTGTAAATACGGCAGTGTGTATCTTCTATGACGTATTGCGCTGACAAGAAGAAGTGATCGTCACTTGGTCAATCCTATGTAGGTTTCGCCAATCGAACCGTAACGGCCAATACTTGGACCAATGTTGGGGGGAGGGGGGGGGGGATTATCGATTACCCAATTGTGCGCCAATGCTCGGCTGAGTATTGAACTACCCAACATTGGCTTGCCGATACGTGACCAATGTTCGGCCAAACATAGACTCGCTAATCATTGGTTTATCGATATGAGGCCGATGTTTGACGAAGTATAGACTCGCCAATCATTGGTTTGCCGGTACGAGGCCAATGTTCGGCCAAATATAGGCTCTCTAATCATTGGCTTATCGATACGAGGCCGATGTTTGGTGAAGTATAGACTCGCCAACGTTGGTTCGCCGATACGAGGTCAGTTTCGCGTCGAAGTCATTGAGAGACAAGATAAATACTTTTTACGAGTCCACTGGACATTACTCTTAACAAATATACTACCAAATCAATGCACTCATTGTTGGCCGATTCTCGAATGAGCTCATTCGCGATACTCTGCCGATTTTCATTAACCATTCTACACTGACAAAAATTCTATTAATATTAACTAACCGCCTCTGTTTATTTATTTTTTATTTGAATTAATACGTTTTTTTCGTGAAATCGAATTTTTTCTATTGCATTCCATTATTGGAATTAGTCATTTTAAATATATTTATTTATTTAAATTAAACTTGAACTAATTAACGAATGGTATGTCTTTATTGCGAGGGACATATCAAAGGGTTGTGGGGGTAGAGAGGGTGGAGAGAGAGAAATTATATATATATATATGTGTACATATATATATAGGTCATGTTTTAAAATTCTACAACCTGTCATTCGATAAAACTCTCTAATTGTCACAATGATATTAAATCATTGATATAGTTTATGTGAAACAAATAATGATGAGAAACCATTTGGTCTCTTATGCCATATCTGCGATTTAGATGCTACAAGCACTCGATAGCATAGGGGCAGCATGCGTAGCTATGAGTAGGTCGGTTCAAGGTTCAAGTCCCATATAGGTGAAATATTTTCTTCGAACTAATCGTTTCAAAAGACCAGGTAATGACGAATTACAATACAAAATAATTACATTTTTTTTTTTTTTTTGGAAGCGCACGACTAATTTTGGTGATCCATATCGGGTCATAATTATCCGCCAAGACTCGGTCGATAATCGGGCCAAGCCGAGTGCCAACGATGGCAATCTTGACGGGGACTTATTTTTGGCCGATTCTCGAATGAACTCCTACGCGATGCTCGGCCGATTCTCATAAGCCATTCTAGGGCCAATATTGATTGCGATTATCGGGCCGCTCTTATCATCCGAGGCTCGGTCGATGATCGGGCCAAGCTCGAGTGCCAAAGTTGGCAAGCTCGACGTCGAGCATCGGCCAATCGTTGGCCACTACCGATCACCCTACATGGGATGCGAGGGACAACCTCTCATTCCAGTGCCGTCCGTGTTATTATTTTTTTTCTTTCATCGCCAATGCAACTTGGCGCTGAGCGGTGTCATGGCAGCAGAATAACCTTTCGGCGATTTGATGCTACCGACGGCCTTTCGCCAATTGAATTATCATCCAAACGCACCATATGCTGCTGGTCACGTCCGGCAGTCATTGTTTCCTTGCGTTTCAAGGACTCGTAAAGCACTACCCGCTCCATATCCCATCAGATACACAGCACAGCTTTGTGACCATCGATATTTTGGTTTGGCGCTGATGTTGATGGTTAGCCAGAATGAACTCGTGATTTTCTGTGTTCAGGATTGTCGAAATGAATCCATTTACCACCACTTTCAAGACGTGACAAGAAACTATATTTTCTGTACCGTGCATGCAAAAAAAATGGTAATGTTTAGTCGATTCGCAATGGCGTCCTCGCTCAGCTGGCATAGAAGCCATTTTCTTATATTTTGTATCGTCTCGATGACATGGAAAACGCCGCTCATCTAGGTCCCTCAGGCTGCAAAAACCAGAATCTTCTACATTTGCACCAGCTCCTATATGACAACATTCGTACGATAATCAAAAGGAAACGTTCATCAGTTCTGGACTCTAACGTACTCACTACACGATATCTAGAATACAAATACTCAAAGAAAACTATAATCACCTAACGACGTTGGTTATTACAACCAACAACTAATTTGCAAAGAGAATGAGCAAGAAACCTCAAACCCGACACATGAATCGTTTTAAACACGTCGGATGGATGACAAAGCACCGGGGAAGCAACGCTTTCGAGGCTGGAACAAAAACATCAAATGGATGAAGAAGGCTTTCGTGAAATGCGATGAAAATAAAGAACGCAAAAAGAGAAGCAAGTATCTCGGGCGAGAGTCGAGGAGCCCGCAAGTCGTCAGATCTATTCAACGACCGGCGTTGAAGCAAACTTGCACAAGTTTTCCTGTTGCGAAAGGAGTTTCTTTAAAAAATTCCGGTTGTCGAATGAGGGAATTGAGGAAGTGAAGTCGAATGAGGTACATGCGAACATAACGAGAGAGAGAGAGAGAGAGAGAGAGAGAGAGAGAGAGAGAGAGAGAGAGAGAGAGAGAGAGAGAGAGAGAGAGAGAGAGAGAGAGAGAGAGAGAGAGAGAGAGAGAGAAAGAGAGAGAGAAAGAGAGAGAGAGCGAGAGAGAGAGAGAGAGAGGCCATGAGCGATTCCCTTATCGCGAAAGCAATCCACTATATTGATGATCCTCGTGAAGACAATAGGCGTTCACAAATACGTAACGCAATTGGTGGAGGGGGGGGGGGGGGTTCGGCCAGACGTTACGGTCTACGTACGTCAAAGGGTCAAGGTTTGTTACGTCACGATTTTAAAACTGCCACAAATAGTAAAATTTCTGCATGTTCAAGTTTTTAATTTAAACCTCGAGTGCAATTTCACCGTGGACAGCTCACAGCTTTCTATACGCAATGCCAATTAAGGGGAAAGATCACTGTGTAAGAGCTTGCACAGTAGCTGTCCCACATCCCCCGAGCAAAATTTGAAGGACATTTTTTTAATAATTCTTGAAAGTACATGTATTGAAAAATATGTTGGCAACATTTTTATTCACAAGTCCGAAAATTGACCGAATTATAGTCACTTTAGTGAGAACAGGTAGGCGTGACCGGAAGTGGCCTCACCGTCCCTACAGGTGTGGCATCATTTACAATAGATAAAGTACAGGCTCTTATTCGTGAACTATCATGAAAATGAAGAACCGTTATATCGCCCGCGGCTAGATGCTTCAATGTAAGTATCAATATTCTAGAAAAAATCGTAACTTCATATCAAGAAACACGGAACGAAAACTTGGAACGCGTTTTTCTCGAAACCAGTTTTTTCGACCTTGTCCGAGCGAACACTTAAAAACTTATCAACCGATTTTCAAATTAAAAAAGTCGGTTTACTGACGATAGTTGAACGTGACAACGTCATAAGAAAATACTGATGGAAAGGTTTCATTTTTCAAAAGAAAATTTTAATTTTGTTTGTTTGATAGATATTTTGTATGGATATAGAGAAGGAGGTAAATGGAAATCACAATTGAATTGATCAAGTTACATTTATTTGTACGCATAAATACAATTATGTCAATTTTTATTTATTTTTTTTACAATGTACATATTTTTTACAAGTATGAATGTGTTTGAGCAATTGTTTTACAACTTTTATTTTTTCATAAAATTCTTCGTTCAGAAAATCATTTTAAATTTACAAAATACTTGAATAAAATTTATTGTTTAAATTTCTACTCGACTGTTAAAATTTAATTTTTGATTTTATTATTTTATAATAATAAATATTGTATTGACATTATTTCTTTCAGCAAGTGAACTGAATAAAAGTTGTTGTTCAATTAGTTACTTAATTATTTTTGCAAATTTAATTGTAATTTGTTGTCAAAAAGTAATAATTTTGAATAATTTATTATAAGAATAAACTGTGATTAACTTATTGTTCATAAATCTTAAATTTAAAATTAAAAAATTGGAAACATCATTAAAATTTTTGTAACTCTAGCTTTTAAAAAGCCCGCCGCAATGTGTTTGATATAGGAGAAAATTGTTCCCTTTGACGGCTGGCTGGTCCAACCTGTCATTTCAGACACGTTGTTATGATATGTGGAAGATTTAACATTTATGTTTTAATTTTTTGAAATCATAGCTACGCTCGATAATTATTTCGATCGAATAGTAAAGCAATTGATTTTTACTCATCGTGAAATAGTTCTGTTAACTTATTGTTATAGTTTTGTCAATTATAGCATAACCTACAATCGCTGCACTAGCGGACCGATGCTATTTATTTTAATGATGAAAGCACGAATATTCGACAATATATTACTGAACATATATTTAATATCGAAAGAATCATTACCTGTATCGCCGCAATTATCGTTGCTATAAACAATTCACACCACATTCACTTTTCACTGCACTTCATACTTGACGAAAACATGTACATGTATTATTGTATAGCAGCTGTCCACGCGGACGCATCGCTCATGGCTTCTGCACACTGCGCGCGATGGGCGACAAGCGATGAGCGATATCCAATGAGAGCTCGAGTATGACGGAAATGCTCTATGAGAGTGACGTTGCCATTGGACATCGCTGATCGCTCGTCGCTCGTCGCTCGCAGTGTACAGAGGCCATCACTCAAGTAGGAGAGAGACAAATGTCGAACGCTGCCGAACGCTGCCGAACGCGGAGGCCGATTGTACCTCTTTGTCGCTCGTTCCGCGCTCTCGCTTACACTTCAAGCCTTAAATGGAACGCCTCAGAGCGAGGTAACGGCGATGAGTCATGCTTTTTCGTGCGTGCAGCCGGCTCCATCGAATTATAAGACGTTATCACGTCAAAAAAAACATTCTTGTAATCGCAGTGACTAACTTTTTAGTGACGGCTTTACGTATCCGCGTTTTTAACCTTTGATAATTACTATTTTTACAGACTGCTTGAATACATAAAAAGAGTCTTGAAAATAGAAAAAAATGTTCAAACTGTCGACATTAACTAAAAAAAAACAAAATAAAAAACGGCTACGCATAACGATAGATACAGTTGTATAGATATCGATAAATTGTTGACTTTCAATTTACAGATAACCTTTCATAAATGTATCGATGGGACAATGAAGAAATTTTTATTTTTTTCATCGTCAAATCAAGGCATATATCTCGGTTAATTTTCAAGATTTTGTCATAAAAATTGGTATAAAACTAGATGAATATATACTTACGTGGGGGGAGGGGGGGGGGGTCAATAATTGGGAAATTTTGCGTTACATTATTTATGGACGGCCTCTAAACTGTAACTGATATCAGTGGGCGCTACTGGCAATGGAGCACTGTATTACTAATGCCACTGGTGGTCGCAACACTGCACCGGTACTTCGACTTCCTCTCCTCCGCTTGCCGCACTTCTCATCGCCGCTATTGCTAGAATTGTAGCTTGTATTTTCGAGCTTCCTTTTACTACCACGCTTGTGGTGTTTGCGCCGCGGCCCTCTCCGCCTTTCGGAGCTTTCATTTACGAAAACAATTGTGAAAAGCCCAAGGCCGCAAAGGGAGCAACGAGGCTATCACTGTTTCGCTTGGCTTTCGGAACGAAGAGGAGGGCTCGCATCTCCCTCACCGCCTCTGTGGAAATATGGCAGAGCCAAGCCGCAACCAGGCGCGATAGCGTAACACCGAGTGCCACCAACTGGAGGGGTGCTCTGATATTTACTTCTCATAGTTTACCGCCAGCTTGCGGTGCACGGCGCAGACATCTGCGGTAAAATTATTGTGGTTCAGCAAAAGAGTTTTGCTATATACATGTATATATGTACACAAAATGGTGATTTTGAAGACATTCGACTTCGAGAACTATCCTCGTAGCCAATGATCTCCATGTTTAAGGGGCTACAACTACCCAAAGGTCCGAAGGTAATAGTCAAACTCCGAATTCTTCTCTGGGTAGGGGTTGGTGAAAAAAGAAACGAATTTTTTTAAACAAAAGGATACTTTTGTTGCGTGCTAAAAAAATCACCAAAAATACAAACACATGGCCGCTGGCAGATGATGACATTTTTTTCGTAACGTTTGGCAGTGGACACTCTTCAGCTTAAACAGTTCACCTGAAATCTAAAAACTAAACGGGTTTTTCAAGTTCACAATAACTACTAGTCGTTGACGATCGTCGATTTAAAAAATCATTTTCTTTAACAATAGAACGACGAATTGAAAGTCGAGCATACAAAATCTATTTAAAAAAATAGTAATTCTTACTTGAGTATCAAAAAAACGAAGATGGATTTTTTTTAAGTGGGATCGTCAACGATCTTTAAATGTTTCTCGTCGTCTCTCCTGAAAATTTGGAAACAATTCATCAAGTCGCTCTCGAGATATCATGTTCACCGACTTTGGAAACAGTTTCATCTGCGTGCGGTCATGTTTTTGTAGTTTTTCTGTATTTTTACTAATTTAAAAAAAAGTTTTGCCGACTTTGTAGCATCATCTGCCGGCGGCCATGTTTTTTGTAGTTTTTCTGTAGTTTTTGCAATTTTTTTAAAGGCTCTCAGTACCTTCATGTTGAAAAAATTGCGTTTCTTCTCGTTTCCCAGAAAAAAGATTGGAGTTTGGCTTTTTCGGGCCACTAGAATGCGCCTTGAGGCCTTAGGCCTTACACAGTAACGGGTATAAAATTATGTGCGAATTTAAGAATTGTTTTTCGTATGAAAAAGTTATTCACTCATGAAATTAATTACACATCTATTTAGTATGAATATCGAGGTGTTAGAATTTTTTTCTTTTCGTTCTAGACAATGGCCAACTACTCGAAACTTCTCGAAACAGCTTTTTTCCAATTGGCGTGACAAATAACCTGAACAATTTTCACTCGATTTACTTCAAATTTAAAAGTTATGTTCCTAACTGCATTCCAGAGAAGTACGTACGGAATTTCTGCTTAATCGAAAACTTTTTATTTTATGAGTAGTTTATGAGCAGTTATAACGAAATTTTTCACTGATTATTCATTTCTTAAGTTTAAATACGTTCAACTTTTGAATAAAACAATATTTTATAAATTCCGTACGTATTTCTCTAGATATTGTAATATAGATTGAAGAGAATTTTTGTTTTTTTGGTCTAGGTACAAAATTGTGAATGCTAAATGTCACGCCGCGGAGCGCCTTAAAAAAGATAACAAAAGAAAATATTAGTAGTCGGTCATTTTGTACATCGAAAAAAAAAATATATTTTTCAACAGCTTGATATTCATACTAAATAGATGTATAATTAATTTTATGAGTGGATCACTTTTTCATACGAAAAAAAATTGTTCAATTCGCACATGATCTTATACCCGTTACTGTGGCCTAAGGCCTAAATTTTCTTTCTCTCCCTCTCCTTTTATTTTCATCTTACTAATGTCAGTTCCAATTTTTTTCACTTAATGACCCTAAAAAAAAACCAGTTGATCAAAGAAAATATTTATCATATCACATTCGGCTGTAGCCACCGAAAAATTCTCGACCATGACCACTCTCACCCAGTCTGCATGAGACATCCGATAGATTCGTTCGAGTTTGCAATACGTAGCGCAAGCGTATAAATAACTTGGCAGTGTTCGGACGGTCGTTGTCATAAAAATTATCCTCGAAGACTCTACAGACTTTGGCTCTCGAATCGTATATATTTACGCGTAATCCCAATCCGGCAGTCATTTGAAAAAAACGATGCAACGAGTTTAAAAAAAGTTTGGTGAACAGTATTCCGATGCTTGCAGCCGGCGACATCGTACGCTGCAACTTCTAAATATTAATAGTTGGATTTCGTATCTCCCGCACGAACGAACAAAGTTTGTTTGGAAATCTCGCAATATAAGTTTTCTCGTCTGGCCGTGTGCAGACCGTAAAATGGAGATTATCCGATGACATGGGTCAAAGAACGGGCTTCCGTAATTAGTTTTCAGAGTGTAATTGTTATCATTGTATTTCTTTACTGCATTCATTTTTTTATTTCGTCGAGTTATTACAAGCTGTATAAGGAAGAGAGTCATTCAGCCATTCACGATGAATTGAATAGCTTTTCGGCTAGAAAAAAAATCGTCTTTGCGAAATGGTTTCTTTTAACAAGCTGATAAATGTATCGCGAGAGTTGTATTTGCGATGTTCGCACATAGTCTTCCTATGTGGGTACCTAACTCTCCCGAAATGATCATTTTGCATGTAATTTGATTTTTTCAAATGGATGCCATTCGATTACGTTGTAGGTTATTTCGGAATATAACAGTTTGAAATATTTCGAAATCTTTCCACAACACAGATTTGGCAGATTAATCGTCGTTCTCCTTTTTTTTTGTATTTAAAAAATCATTCGTCTGGAGTGTGACTGTCCAGATTTCATATATTCTAGCCAGCTGAAGAGGTATTAGAAATTCAAAAACATCAGAAAAAACATTACTTGAAACCATTCGATATTTATTCAATTCCTTCCTGAAGAATAAAAACAAATAATAAACACAGGTATGTCACAATCAATAACGAAATTCTGTAACCCCTTTTCTCAATCATTCCTCTGGAGAGCTGTAAATCAGCTTGTATAGGGTGTGATCAGTGCCGCTAGCTAATCATGCTTGCCAGCATTTTTAATTTTTTTTAAAGTTGCTTAGTTATTGTCGATTCATATCATTTACAGAAATGGCACGCGAAAAACCAAAAGCAGATGATTTTTTAAAATAAGATAATGCCCAAAATCTTAAAAACCGTACGTGTTTTACTAAACTGAAATTCCAGCGTATAGTGGGACATGATCTGAGCTATTGACAGTTGCAGGATAATTCATTCATAACAGCACACCCTGTATGTACACTGCCGCTTAAAAGTTTGGATACACCAGTCGATATCTCTTTCCGCATTAAAAGTTACATAGCTTCGTTAAAAAAAACATATTTTGAAATATTTTTTGTGATTTTTTTTCGACCCTGTACACATTTATACGTGACTGTTTTTCGGCTTTTTTTGACCATCGAGAATTGGGCGCATGACTTATAGAGAATTTGTTTGCCATGTTTATTCATTATAAATTTCAACGGGGTAGCAGGAGCTCCTTTTTCATTTTTTTTTTAAGTATCGTACGATTTTTTTTCGAAAAGTTATTTTATTTTGGGCTAAAAAAGACAACTTTTGGAAAATGCAATATAACTCAAGAACTATAGGGTTTAAGAAGAAATGTCAAAGATGTAGAAAGTTGCGTAAGTTTATATGCTGTATCGCATGGAATTTTTTCAAAATTTTCCTACGAGATTTTTTAAAACTATCTTCGCTCGAAACTCTGATCAGTAGGATGGCTTAGCTCGAAAAGTATGACATTTATAACAAAATATGAAGAGGACGAACTTTTTTAATTTTCGATTTTAAATTCGCCTAATTTTTTTTCAGAATGTTTTTCTGAAAATGTTTTAGCCGAACCTCGGAGTATCGTTCGAACAATTAATTGGCGTATCTTGAAACTTATTCAGTTAGAGACAAAACATCAATAGCGGGAAATGTTGCAGTGTTTCGTTTTGAATACGTTGACATTTTTCCAGAATTTTCAAAAAATTTCCTTACAATTATTTTTTTCAGATCGTCTAGGTGCTTTTAATACATTGTCAATTTTTGTTATCTAAACAGATGTCAACGTATTTAAAACGAGACACTGCACTATTTCCCCCTCTTGATATTTTGTCTCTAACCCAATAGTTTTCGAGATACGCCAATTAATTTTTTGAAAGAATCTTCGAATTTCGTTCGAAAAAATAGGGAAAAGATTTCAAAAAAAAATTCTGAAAAAATTCAAGCAAAGTTACAATCTGAAATTGAAAGAGTTTCTCCTGATATTTTGTCCTAAACGCCATACTTTTCGAGTTAAGCCATCCTACTTATCAGAGTTTCAAGCGACAATAGTAAAACAAAAACTCAGAGGAAAATTCTGAAAAAAATCAGGGCGATCCAGTATAAACTTACGGCGTTAGGCCACAGTTACGGGTATAAAATCATGTGCGAATTTAACAATTTTTTTCGTATGAAAAAGTGATTCACTAATAAAGTTAATTACACATCTATTTAGTATGAATATCAAGCTGTTAACATTTTTTTTTTTCAATGTACAAAATGGTGACTACTCGAAACTTCTCGAAACTACGTTTTTCCAATTAGCGTGACACATAATTTCAACAATTTTCACTCGTTTTACTTCAAATTCGTAAGTCATGTTCCCAACTGCATTTCACAGAGAAGTACGTACGGAATTTCTGATTAATCGAAAACTTTTCATTTTGCGAGCAGTTTATGAGCAGTTAAAACGAAATTTTTCACTGAAAATTCATTTCTTAAGTTCAAATACCTACAACTTTTGAATAAAACAATACTTTTTAAGTTCCGTACGTACTTAAACGTCACGCCGCGGAGCGCCTAAAAAAGATAACAAAAGAAAATATTAGTAGTTGGCCATTTTGTAAATCGAAAAAAACATTCTGACAGCTTGATATTCATACTAAATAGATGTGTAATTAATTTTATGAGTGAATCACTTTATCATACGAAAAAAAATTGTTGAATTCACACATTATTTTATACTCGTTATTGTGGCCTAACGCCTTACGCTACTTTTTACATCTTTGACATTGACTCTTTAACCCTATAGTTCTTGAGTTACATCGCATTTTCCAGAATTAGTCTCTTTTTAGCCAAAAACGAAATAACTTCGCGAAAACGAATCGTACGAAACTTAAAAAAAAATGGAGCTCCTGCTGCCCCGTTCAAGTTTATCATGGATAAACATCACAATTTTTTTCCGTCAGCCATACGCCCAATTCTCGATGGTAAAAAAGCCAAAAAAACAGTTACGTACAAAAGTACGTACCGGGTCGAAAAAAATCAGCAACAATGTTTCTCAAAAGCAAAACAAAGCTGAATTTGTTCCCTTTAAAACGCCGTCCGGTAGATTTGGTTATCTTTTTTTTGACGAAGTTATGTAACTTCTAGTGCAGCAAAAAAATGTCGACTGGTGTATCCAAATGTTTGAGCGGCAGTGTAGGTGGGTGTATTCTAGAAGATCAGGGATTTGTGTATATTCGCGTGGGGTCGAGTATATACGGTATGACGTAAATAAAATAGCACGTAGTACACTTGCTATCATGAACCACTATCGGAGTGGACCCTCACCTGTGTGCGGCGACCGTATTGTCACGGGAAATCTTCTTTCGCCCAGCCAACCGTTCCAACTTCTCTTGATTCACTCTAAAAGGTTCCGGAACTAAAGCCACTACCGTCACCACTTCTTCTTTCCTCGTTCTCTTTTTTTTCGTCCTTTATTCCTTACTTATCCCGAGCCTATTACAGATGTGCAGATAGACTGATCACAAAGTCCCTAGTCTGGTTTAAGCTCGGATTGTTCTTTAGATATATACAACACAGTATATACGTGCACGTATAGTCACCGCTTCCATGTGCCATTCCATGACTTTTTGTCACATTCTTTTTCCATCACTAGCTTTTTTGTGTCGCACAGAGTTTGGATCGTGCAAGAACTTTCGATCACTCGATAAATCCTATTTCACACCCCTTCCGTTCTTTTTCCCCCCTCCTCTTCTTCTTCATCGCGCTCACTCGCACTCTTTGTCTCTCTCAGTACCTGCCTTTATTTTTACCTTTTTATTTTAGTTTCGCGGTAGTTTCTCCCGATCCGTCCGTCCGAATTCGCACCGCAGAGCAACACGTATGCATGTGTGTGCGTGCGTGCGCGCGCGTGTGTGTGTGTGTGTGTGTATTTTCTCTCGTACATACACAGGTAAATAGATACATATATATATCTATACCTATACCTGTGTGTATTTTATATCTATATCTATACCTGTGTGTATTTTCTCTCGTACATACACAGGTGTAGGTATAGATACATACAACAATAGGAAGGGGGAAAAAGGCAAAAGAAATATAACCTAGAGAGGTGCGACCGAAAGCTTGAAGCCATGTGGAAGCGTCAGAACCAAAAGGGTGGTGAAGTGATAAGAGAGAAAGCGGCGATAGCACGTCACCTCCTCGTCGCTTTCTTCGTCTCGTTCTACCAAAAAGTTTTCAGTTTCTATCATAGACATCTCGGCACGGGCTGTCCACACTCCGTTTGTCCGACCCAACTCGAAGTCGTCGTTCGCAAAAACCCGCTAAGACAATCGGAGAACTGTTGGAAACTGTGTCTCCTCCCAAGGGTGATTCCGAGGTTACTTTGTACGTTGGATATATCATATTGCGTGGATCTCGTCGTCCGGCGTCTCGAATGCAACCTACATCCGATGGTCCCGATACTGGCAGAACGAACACTACATTAGAAATGTAATGTACTAAAAAGTAGCAGATAATTTGTTTTACGAAGTCAACAGTATGTAACTGTAAATCAAAGATTGCGGGGCTCAATTTTTCTAATGTTCAATAAATTTGGTCAATTCAGTTTCATTAGCCGTATTTAATTTGGCACTATAGTAATTCGAGAAATTATTACCACACGTTTATACTCAGTGTCTGGATTTTTTATTTACGAAGCCTAAGGTTGTTTTACAGTAAATTAAATGCAGTTGATATGTCAACGGATTCGTGTAAATTAGAGATTATATGTCTAAATTTGGAGCGCCAAGCTTTTATTTATAATAACCTATAGGTGACTTGGCGAAAAAAATATTTTCTGCACTTTAGTACATCAAATAAAAACTTGTTAAAAAAAAATATTTTGAATACATATGAGTTATTTTCTACTCTTTAATATTCAATTGATTTTACTAGTTAGTTAGTTGTTACATGGAATGCCAGTAAAAAATAACAAAGAGTATAAGAATTGGGATTGAACACACGACTGCACGTCAACTTTTCACATGCAAACACAGTCGGAAACGAATTTGTTTGTATGTGTTAGTGAGATTTTAGATGGATAATTAGATATCGCTAATTTCACATAAAAAGTTGAACATTTTATGGATATTTTTTTCATTTGAATCATGCATTGTCACCTCTTAGATGCATCTTTGGAAAATTTCAGAGTTCTGAGTAGTCGGGAAGTGAGTGGAACATGGATTGTCCGTTTTGCATCTGACACCAAGTCAAGTTAAATAAAAGTTTGTAATTAGGGCAGTCAGCACGGTTTCATACGTCGAAAAAACCTGAGTTCATTTTCTTTTTGCGCAATCCGTTGTTGGTCTACCTTTTCAAAACACCTGGCGCAAGAAATGGTTGGATGTTCTCTAGAATTGGTTTCATATGGACCCGACTCATTCGAGTTGTGCAGAAAAACGCTGAACTGCAGAGCACATGACTTTTTTTCATCAATGAAGAGTTGGGCGCCAATCACCTGAGACAATTTGAGGCGGAAGGAAATGTTTGATGAAGACTCTGTTAACGGGTTATGCCTGGTTGTAACAGACGAATACAGCTCATTTTTGGTATTTAAAAAAAATTGTGATACATTTTTATAAAAATTGAAGAACAAAATTTGAAACGGATCATCTGAGGAACACTCTCTAATTCGTTTGTGTAAACATATTTAATCATCATTAATTTACAGCCGATGTCCGGGAAGCACCTGTCAACAACGTCGTTTGCGGTGAGCAATGTCCTTCTGAACCAGGTTATCTAATATAAAACAATCAAAAGATTCATTAGTATATTGGTTTATCCTATGATTAATCGAACGAATTTCCGAAAAATCAAATTTAACAAAATGGCGCGTATTCAAAGAGAGAGCCTTGGTTTTTGTCGTAAAATGGGCTTTTTTCGTTCATCGAATCGAAAGTAACATAACAGCCCGCATATACGTCAATTTTGATCCGACCACCTTCAAATTTTCAGGAAACATTTATAAGATGATATACCCTCAAAATTTATTAGATTTGAAAAAAATGGATTTCCCACTTTTACAACTAGCAAACCCCTGATCATTCCTCAGTCACATATGAACTACATGCGAGAGGACAAAAGATCGGATTAAACTGTGGCCGCTTGATGCCGTTCGAACTGACGATCAAACCACGAGAGCTGTCGTGGAAACGCGCCCTCATCCCTCTTTTATTATTTTCCCTAGAGCTTAACCAGACTTTAACCTCAGCTCAAACGGAAATATAGGCAGACCGGAATGGTGTTTGCAATGCCGGCCAATATAAACTTCCCTCGTGAGATCTTCCAGACTGTACTTGTGAGACACGCTCTGCGGTAATATGCTACAGGCATACCCCCTATACATTTAGGGTGCCTCTTTACAG